>CM024606.1:18116073-18123573 GCA_014182555.1 Eucalyptus erythrocorys
AGGGTTTAGGGTTTAGGGTTTAGGGTTTAGGGTTTAGGGTTTAGGGTTTAGGGTTTAGGGTTTAGGGTTTAGGGTTTAGGGTTTAGGGTTTAGGGTTTAGGGTTTAGGGTTTAGGGTTTAGGGTTTAGGGTTTAGGGTTTAGGGTTTAGGGTTTAGGGTTTAGGGTTTAGGGTTTAGGGTTTAGGGTTTAGGGTTTAGGGTTTAGGGTTTAGGGTTTAGGGTTTAGGGTTTAGGGTTTAGGGTTTAGGGTTTAGGGTTTAGGGTTTAGGGTTTAGGGTTTAGGGTTTAGGGTTTAGGGTTTAGGGTTTAGGGTTTAGGGTTTAGGGTTTAGGGTTTAGGGTTTAGGGTTTAGGGTTTAGGGTTTAGGGTTTAGGGTTTAGGGTTTAGGGTTTAGGGTTTAGGGTTTAGGGTTTAGGGTTTAGGGTTTAGGGTTTAGGGTTTAGGGTTTAGGGTTTAGGGTTTAGGGTTTAGGGTTTAGGGTTTAGGGTTTAGGGTTTAGGGTTTAGGGTTTAGGGTTTAGGGTTTAGGGTTTAGGGTTTAGGGTTTAGGGTTTAGGGTTTAGGGTTTAGGGTTTAGGGTTTAGGGTTTAGGGTTTAGGGTTTAGGGTTTAGGGTTTAGGGTTTAGGGTTTAGGGTTTAGGGTTTAGGGTTTAGGGTTTAGGGTTTAGGGTTTAGGGTTTAGGGTTTAGGGTTTAGGGTTTAGGGTTTAGGGTTTAGGGTTTAGGGTTTAGGGTTTAGGGTTTAGGGTTTAGGGTTTAGGGTTTAGGGTTTAGGGTTTAGGGTTTAGGGTTTAGGGTTTAGGGTTTAGGGTTTAGGGTTTAGGGTTTAGGGTTTAGGGTTTAGGGTTTAGGGTTTAGGGTTTAGGGTTTAGGGTTTAGGGTTTAGGGTTTAGGGTTTAGGGTTTAGGGTTTAGGGTTTAGGGTTTAGGGTTTAGGGTTTAGGGTTTAGGGTTTAGGGTTTAGGGTTTAGGGTTTAGGGTTTAGGGTTTAGGGTTTAGGGTTTAGGGTTTAGGGTTTAGGGTTTAGGGTTTAGGGTTTAGGGTTTAGGGTTTAGGGTTTAGGGTTTAGGGTTTAGGGTTTAGGGTTTAGGGTTTAGGGTTTAGGGTTTAGGGTTTAGGGTTTAGGGTTTAGGGTTTAGGGTTTAGGGTTTAGGGTTTAGGGTTTAGGGTTTAGGGTTTAGGGTTTAGGGTTTAGGGTTTAGGGTTTAGGGTTTAGGGTTTAGGGTTTAGGGTTTAGGGTTTAGGGTTTAGGGTTTAGGGTTTAGGGTTTAGGGTTTAGGGTTTAGGGTTTAGGGTTTAGGGTTTAGGGTTTAGGGTTTAGGGTTTAGGGTTTAGGGTTTAGGGTTTAGGGTTTAGGGTTTAGGGTTTAGGGTTTAGGGTTTAGGGTTTAGGGTTTAGGGTTTAGGGTTTAGGGTTTAGGGTTTAGGGTTTAGGGTTTAGGGTTTAGGGTTTAGGGTTTAGGGTTTAGGGTTTAGGGTTTAGGGTTTAGGGTTTAGGGTTTAGGGTTTAGGGTTTAGGGTTTAGGGTTTAGGGTTTAGGGTTTAGGGTTTAGGGTTTAGGGTTTAGGGTTTAGGGTTTAGGGTTTAGGGTTTAGGGTTTAGGGTTTAGGGTTTAGGGTTTAGGGTTTAGGGTTTAGGGTTTAGGGTTTAGGGTTTAGGGTTTAGGGTTTAGGGTTTAGGGTTTAGGGTTTAGGGTTTAGGGTTTAGGGTTTAGGGTTTAGGGTTTAGGGTTTAGGGTTTAGGGTTTAGGGTTTAGGGTTTAGGGTTTAGGGTTTAGGGTTTAGGGTTTAGGGTTTAGGGTTTAGGGTTTAGGGTTTAGGGTTTAGGGTTTAGGGTTTAGGGTTTAGGGTTTAGGGTTTAGGGTTTAGGGTTTAGGGTTTAGGGTTTAGGGTTTAGGGTTTAGGGTTTAGGGTTTAGGGTTTAGGGTTTAGGGTTTAGGGTTTAGGGTTTAGGGTTTAGGGTTTAGGGTTTAGGGTTTAGGGTTTAGGGTTTAGGGTTTAGGGTTTAGGGTTTAGGGTTTAGGGTTTAGGGTTTAGGGTTTAGGGTTTAGGGTTTAGGGTTTAGGGTTTAGGGTTTAGGGTTTAGGGTTTAGGGTTTAGGGTTTAGGGTTTAGGGTTTAGGGTTTAGGGTTTAGGGTTTAGGGTTTAGGGTTTAGGGTTTAGGGTTTAGGGTTTAGGGTTTAGGGTTTAGGGTTTAGGGTTTAGGGTTTAGGGTTTAGGGTTTAGGGTTTAGGGTTTAGGGTTTAGGGTTTAGGGTTTAGGGTTTAGGGTTTAGGGTTTAGGGTTTAGGGTTTAGGGTTTAGGGTTTAGGGTTTAGGGTTTAGGGTTTAGGGTTTAGGGTTTAGGGTTTAGGGTTTAGGGTTTAGGGTTTAGGGTTTAGGGTTTAGGGTTTAGGGTTTAGGGTTTAGGGTTTAGGGTTTAGGGTTTAGGGTTTAGGGTTTAGGGTTTAGGGTTTAGGGTTTAGGGTTTAGGGTTTAGGGTTTAGGGTTTAGGGTTTAGGGTTTAGGGTTTAGGGTTTAGGGTTTAGGGTTTAGGGTTTAGGGTTTAGGGTTTAGGGTTTAGGGTTTAGGGTTTAGGGTTTAGGGTTTAGGGTTTAGGGTTTAGGGTTTAGGGTTTAGGGTTTAGGGTTTAGGGTTTAGGGTTTAGGGTTTAGGGTTTAGGGTTTAGGGTTTAGGGTTTAGGGTTTAGGGTTTAGGGTTTAGGGTTTAGGGTTTAGGGTTTAGGGTTTAGGGTTTAGGGTTTAGGGTTTAGGGTTTAGGGTTTAGGGTTTAGGGTTTAGGGTTTAGGGTTTAGGGTTTAGGGTTTAGGGTTTAGGGTTTAGGGTTTAGGGTTTAGGGTTTAGGGTTTAGGGTTTAGGGTTTAGGGTTTAGGGTTTAGGGTTTAGGGTTTAGGGTTTAGGGTTTAGGGTTTAGGGTTTAGGGTTTAGGGTTTAGGGTTTAGGGTTTAGGGTTTAGGGTTTAGGGTTTAGGGTTTAGGGTTTAGGGTTTAGGGTTTAGGGTTTAGGGTTTAGGGTTTAGGGTTTAGGGTTTAGGGTTTAGGGTTTAGGGTTTAGGGTTTAGGGTTTAGGGTTTAGGGTTTAGGGTTTAGGGTTTAGGGTTTAGGGTTTAGGGTTTAGGGTTTAGGGTTTAGGGTTTAGGGTTTAGGGTTTAGGGTTTAGGGTTTAGGGTTTAGGGTTTAGGGTTTAGGGTTTAGGGTTTAGGGTTTAGGGTTTAGGGTTTAGGGTTTAGGGTTTAGGGTTTAGGGTTTAGGGTTTAGGGTTTAGGGTTTAGGGTTTAGGGTTTAGGGTTTAGGGTTTAGGGTTTAGGGTTTAGGGTTTAGGGTTTAGGGTTTAGGGTTTAGGGTTTAGGGTTTAGGGTTTAGGGTTTAGGGTTTAGGGTTTAGGGTTTAGGGTTTAGGGTTTAGGGTTTAGGGTTTAGGGTTTAGGGTTTAGGGTTTAGGGTTTAGGGTTTAGGGTTTAGGGTTTAGGGTTTAGGGTTTAGGGTTTAGGGTTTAGGGTTTAGGGTTTAGGGTTTAGGGTTTAGGGTTTAGGGTTTAGGGTTTAGGGTTTAGGGTTTAGGGTTTAGGGTTTAGGGTTTAGGGTTTAGGGTTTAGGGTTTAGGGTTTAGGGTTTAGGGTTTAGGGTTTAGGGTTTAGGGTTTAGGGTTTAGGGTTTAGGGTTTAGGGTTTAGGGTTTAGGGTTTAGGGTTTAGGGTTTAGGGTTTAGGGTTTAGGGTTTAGGGTTTAGGGTTTAGGGTTTAGGGTTTAGGGTTTAGGGTTTAGGGTTTAGGGTTTAGGGTTTAGGGTTTAGGGTTTAGGGTTTAGGGTTTAGGGTTTAGGGTTTAGGGTTTAGGGTTTAGGGTTTAGGGTTTAGGGTTTAGGGTTTAGGGTTTAGGGTTTAGGGTTTAGGGTTTAGGGTTTAGGGTTTAGGGTTTAGGGTTTAGGGTTTAGGGTTTAGGGTTTAGGGTTTAGGGTTTAGGGTTTAGGGTTTAGGGTTTAGGGTTTAGGGTTTAGGGTTTAGGGTTTAGGGTTTAGGGTTTAGGGTTTAGGGTTTAGGGTTTAGGGTTTAGGGTTTAGGGTTTAGGGTTTAGGGTTTAGGGTTTAGGGTTTAGGGTTTAGGGTTTAGGGTTTAGGGTTTAGGGTTTAGGGTTTAGGGTTTAGGGTTTAGGGTTTAGGGTTTAGGGTTTAGGGTTTAGGGTTTAGGGTTTAGGGTTTAGGGTTTAGGGTTTAGGGTTTAGGGTTTAGGGTTTAGGGTTTAGGGTTTAGGGTTTAGGGTTTAGGGTTTAGGGTTTAGGGTTTAGGGTTTAGGGTTTAGGGTTTAGGGTTTAGGGTTTAGGGTTTAGGGTTTAGGGTTTAGGGTTTAGGGTTTAGGGTTTAGGGTTTAGGGTTTAGGGTTTAGGGTTTAGGGTTTAGGGTTTAGGGTTTAGGGTTTAGGGTTTAGGGTTTAGGGTTTAGGGTTTAGGGTTTAGGGTTTAGGGTTTAGGGTTTAGGGTTTAGGGTTTAGGGTTTAGGGTTTAGGGTTTAGGGTTTAGGGTTTAGGGTTTAGGGTTTAGGGTTTAGGGTTTAGGGTTTAGGGTTTAGGGTTTAGGGTTTAGGGTTTAGGGTTTAGGGTTTAGGGTTTAGGGTTTAGGGTTTAGGGTTTAGGGTTTAGGGTTTAGGGTTTAGGGTTTAGGGTTTAGGGTTTAGGGTTTAGGGTTTAGGGTTTAGGGTTTAGGGTTTAGGGTTTAGGGTTTAGGGTTTAGGGTTTAGGGTTTAGGGTTTAGGGTTTAGGGTTTAGGGTTTAGGGTTTAGGGTTTAGGGTTTAGGGTTTAGGGTTTAGGGTTTAGGGTTTAGGGTTTAGGGTTTAGGGTTTAGGGTTTAGGGTTTAGGGTTTAGGGTTTAGGGTTTAGGGTTTAGGGTTTAGGGTTTAGGGTTTAGGGTTTAGGGTTTAGGGTTTAGGGTTTAGGGTTTAGGGTTTAGGGTTTAGGGTTTAGGGTTTAGGGTTTAGGGTTTAGGGTTTAGGGTTTAGGGTTTAGGGTTTAGGGTTTAGGGTTTAGGGTTTAGGGTTTAGGGTTTAGGGTTTAGGGTTTAGGGTTTAGGGTTTAGGGTTTAGGGTTTAGGGTTTAGGGTTTAGGGTTTAGGGTTTAGGGTTTAGGGTTTAGGGTTTAGGGTTTAGGGTTTAGGGTTTAGGGTTTAGGGTTTAGGGTTTAGGGTTTAGGGTTTAGGGTTTAGGGTTTAGGGTTTAGGGTTTAGGGTTTAGGGTTTAGGGTTTAGGGTTTAGGGTTTAGGGTTTAGGGTTTAGGGTTTAGGGTTTAGGGTTTAGGGTTTAGGGTTTAGGGTTTAGGGTTTAGGGTTTAGGGTTTAGGGTTTAGGGTTTAGGGTTTAGGGTTTAGGGTTTAGGGTTTAGGGTTTAGGGTTTAGGGTTTAGGGTTTAGGGTTTAGGGTTTAGGGTTTAGGGTTTAGGGTTTAGGGTTTAGGGTTTAGGGTTTAGGGTTTAGGGTTTAGGGTTTAGGGTTTAGGGTTTAGGGTTTAGGGTTTAGGGTTTAGGGTTTAGGGTTTAGGGTTTAGGGTTTTTAGGGTTTAGGGTTTAGGGTTTAGGGTTTAGGGTTTAGGGTTTAGGGTTTAGGGTTTAGGGTTTAGGGTTTAGGGTTTAGGGTTTAGGGTTTAGGGTTTAGGGTTTAGGGTTTAGGGTTTAGGGTTTAGGGTTTAGGGTTTAGGGTTTAGGGTTTAGGGTTTAGGGTTTAGGGTTTAGGGTTTAGGGTTTAGGGTTTAGGGTTTAGGGTTTAGGGTTTAGGGTTTAGGGTTTAGGGTTTAGGGTTTAGGGTTTAGGGTTTAGGGTTTAGGGTTTAGGGTTTAGGGTTTAGGGTTTAGGGTTTAGGGTTTAGGGTTTAGGGTTTAGGGTTTAGGGTTTAGGGTTTAGGGTTTAGGGTTTAGGGTTTAGGGTTTAGGGTTTAGGGTTTAGGGTTTAGGGTTTAGGGTTTAGGGTTTAGGGTTTAGGGTTTAGGGTTTAGGGTTTAGGGTTTAGGGTTTAGGGTTTAGGGTTTTTTAGGGTTTAGGGTTTAGGGTTTAGGGTTTAGGGTTTAGGGTTTAGGGTTTAGGGTTTAGGGTTTAGGGTTTAGGGTTTAGGGTTTAGGGTTTAGGGTTTAGGGTTTAGGGTTTAGGGTTTAGGGTTTAGGGTTTAGGGTTTAGGGGTTTAGGGTTTAGGGTTTAGGGTTTAGGGTTTAGGGTTTAGGGTTTAGGGTTTAGGGTTTAGGGTTTAGGGTTTAGGGTTTAGGGTTTAGGGTTTAGGGTTTAGGGTTTAGGGTTTAGGGTTTAGGGTTTAGGGTTTAGGGTTTAGGGTTTAGGGTTTAGGGTTTAGGGTTTAGGGTTTAGGGTTTAGGGTTTAGGGTTTAGGGTTTAGGGTTTGGGGTTTAGGGTTTAGGGTTTAGGGTTTAGGGTTTAGGGTTTAGGGTTTAGGGTTTAGGGTTTAGGGTTTAGGGTTTAGGGTTTAGGGTTTAGGGTTTAGGGTTTAGGGTTTAGGGTTTAGGGTTTAGGGTTTAGGGTTTAGGGTTTAGGGTTTAGGGTTTAGGGTTTAGGGTTTAGGGTTTAGGGTTTAGGGTTTAGGGTTTAGGGTTTAGGGTTTAGGGTTTAGGGTTTAGGGTTTAGGGTTTAGGGTTTAGGGTTTAGGGTTTAGGGTTTAGGGTTTAGGGTTTAGGGTTTAGGGTTTAGGGTTTAGGGTTTAGGGTTTAGGGTTTAGGGTTTAGGGTTTAGGGTTTAGGGTTTAGGGTTTAGGGTTTAGGGTTTAGGGTTTAGGGTTTAGGGTTTAGGGTTTAGGGTTTAGGGTTTAGGGTTTAGGGTTTAGGGTTTAGGGTTTAGGGTTTAGGGTTTAGGGTTTAGGGTTTAGGGTTTAGGGTTTAGGGTTTAGGGTTTAGGGTTTAGGGTTTAAGGGTTTAGGGTTTAGGGTTTAGGGTTTAGGGTTTAGGGTTTAGGGTTTAGGGTTTAGGGTTTAGGGTTTAGGGTTTAGGGTTTAGGGTTTAGGGTTTAGGGTTTAGGGTTTAGGGTTTAGGGTTTAGGGTTTAGGGTTTAGGGTTTAGGGTTTAGGGTTTAGGGTTTAGGGTTTAGGGTTTAGGGTTTAGGGTTTAGGGTTTAGGGTTTAGGGTTTAGGGTTTAGGGTTTAGGGTTTAGGGTTTAGGGTTTTTTAGGTTTAGGGTTTAGGGTTTAGGGTTTAGGGTTTAGGGTTTAGGGTTTAGGGTTTAGGGTTTAGGGTTTAGGGTTTAGGGTTTAGGGTTTAGGGTTTAGGGTTTAGGGTTTAGGGTTTAGGGTTTAGGGTTTAGGGTTTAGGGTTTAGGGTTTAGGGTTTAGGGTTTAGGGTTTAGGGTTTAGGGTTTAGGGTTTAGGGTTTAGGGTTTAGGGTTTAGGGTTTAGGGTTTAGGGTTTAGGGTTTAGGGTTTAGGGTTTAGGGTTTAGGGTTTAGGGTTTAGGGTTTAGGGTTTAGGGTTTAGGGTTTAGGGTTTAGGGTTTAGGGTTTAGGGTTTAGGGTTTAGGGTTTAGGGTTTAGGGTTTAGGGTTTA